>OY987256.1:8939993-8989781 GCA_963920725.1 Rhamphomyia laevipes | reverse complement strand
CAAATTCATTTTCTTTTTGGCTTAAATTCCACCTCTTAAAAACAACAGTTCATCGGTTGTCAATTTCAAAACATATGCTCTCCTCCAGTTGTCAAATACGGTACGCTTGCACCACAGCTCTGTAATCTATAATAAAATTTCAAAATATAATAATGTAAACTTTGATTGTGCCTATTTAAATTTTTATTTTATGTAGAAAAATTGCGATAATTGAATTTATTATAAAAGGCCACAAAGCAAGCATATTTAACAATGCTTTAAAAATGCATTTATAATTTACATTAGCGAGTGGCGCTATCTTTTAAATGAAATCGCATTTTATAAATAAAAATATTTTTTTAAAATTTATTGGTTTTTTGTGGTTAATGACTCTTATTTATATAAAAATTTATTGAATTAAATTGTTTTGTTTGGCTATTAATAGATTGACCGATGCCATAATAATTTTTATTTTCAATTTGTACGCATTTTCATATGAATAAACTTTGTCATTTTTGGTTTTATTTTTTATAAAATGGCATTTTAAATATATAATTAATATTATTGCCATGAAATTAGTAAGTTTTAGTTTAAGTAATTAGCTTTGTAAAAACTTTAATACAAGGTTATTTAATGTGTTTTCAAAAGACGCGATTCATTAATTTTTAAGCACTTTTGTACTAGTCTCTAGCAGAATGTATAAGTTAGGTATATAATACCGAGCTGTAGAAGTAGAGAAGGTTTTATTTGTCTTTTTAAATGCTATTCAAAAGCTAAAAGTCGTTAGATAATCAGAACATAATACGGTCTACAAATCCTTGAAACTGTATAAAATCAATCTCGAATCTTTTGATATATTATATAAGCATTTCATTTATGTTGCAAATGATTATAAATTATTACAAATTACTTATTTGAGAATATTTCGATAGATTTATTTCAAGGATAATTAATTATTTTTCTAAATAGTAATTAAATCTAATAAATTATTAATTAAATATTTAATTATAGTTACTATTTTTGTAAAATTACATAAACATTTATCCTATAATTACAAAACTCCTGTTGATTCCTTAACCTAAATTTAATTTACAATTTTCCATAAGTATACTTATACAAAATAAAGGCAATTATCACGACAATAATTCAATTATATAATTAGAATTTGTAACATAAATTTATATATACAGGCCAACATTGTGTCAATTATTTGACACAACTAACTATTATCTACAGGTGAAATTATTTACATTCCAGGGCTATAAATAATTAACAAACAAAATAACTTGTTGTCTCTCTATATACTCATCATTATCATGATTGTTTTATTAAGAATTTATTTATCATTATTCATAATTTCTCATATAGTTTATCAAAAAGGACTAAATTTTGTATATATGTACTTAAAGTATTTTGTCTCATCTCTATTAAATTTTTGTTAGATGTCATTTTCAAAAAATATTTAATCATTCCACAAGAATTTATTATAAGTATATAAATCTTAAATTTTATATAATTATGAGTTTAAGAGTTAATAATTTATAATTTATGTAAAATTTAAAATAATTCTTGACATTTTAAACGTAAATATTATTATATATTATAAGTTCATTAAAGTTCCTTTATAAAATTTTACAATATTAAATTTCTTAATATACTTAAGTAATATAATCTTCTATATCCTCCGGGATAATAAATTTCTTTAAATTATTGATTTATAAAACATAAATTAATTTGAATTAAGTATCCTTAATAAAAAATATTCAAATTTCGCTAAATAATTATTAATCTGTCTCAAAATATTTCAATACGTTAACCCAATTCAAATTATCAATCATAGGCTTTTAATATTTGGATTGACATTTTCTTGAATAAGATGTAGTCTTCAAAATAAACCTTAAGTATTTTTTGAATTATATGTTTTCCATGTTAATTACTTTATGTAGCTATAACCATTTAAAAATGTAATTGAAGTAAAATACTTTGAATACGGAAAATTAAATCAAAATAAACTTTTTATTGTCAATGTATACATGAAATGTTTGACAGATGTCATTAGTCATATTAGATATTGATAGTTGTAATTCCAATATTAAGCTGAATTTAATTATACGTTGGCAAATTGTTACTGTCGTTATTACCTAATTAGAAACGACAATTGAACCAATTCTCCCGTCACGACGAAAAGATAAAGAACTTATTTTTCGATCCAAGGAAATAAGTAAACCAAGAAACTTTTGTGTAAACTACGAATATCACAACTTTTTCACGATGATCTCGATACCATTAGAGTAAAATCAGAAGCGGAATGTTTCTCTACTAATTTCACAATATAAAATTTGTATGAAAATTTCACTTTACAGCGAACTCGATACTAAGTTGTAAGTTTATTTGACTTCGTTTGACTTTGAGACATAATTGTAAAGGTCTCTAAGTTGGTCTTCATATATATATCATTTCTCGAAGCACTTGTCACCTTATAATCTCTATTCGTATAAGTAAAATTGATAGAAATGAAAACTGCAATTCCTTATTAAAACTCTTATCTCAACAATTTCAACAAAACGTATATTTAAATTTTTTGATAAATTGTTCATGTTTTATTTATCAAAATTTATATTAAAATAAAATTATCTAAGGACAAATAAAATTTTATAATCTTCTTACTTATATCTAGAAAATAATATAAATGTATCCTTTCATACTCCGTTTAAACTGTCCGTTACCTAATAATTCATATATCCTTTTCCTTTAACATTACACAATTTATACATCAGAGAAGGTTTCTTTTTAACCATATATATAAATAGTTTGAAGAGCTATCCAGGATAATAATATCATATCCTTTTATTATATGTCATATTTCTAATCTATTTTAACACCACATCCACATGACTAGCTCACTTCCATATTCCATTTTTTGTCATGTATAATATATTAAAAGATAAAATAATATAAAAATGTTAAGTGCATCCTAGACAACCATTTCCTCGCGATTTCTCTATATTAACCCTTGAATATAAAATTATGAAATAAATTTTTAGCAGGATAATAGAAAATGGATTTGTCCCCATTGCAAATGTTAAATTTTGAAAAAAAAAAAGGATTTTCTAATTCATTTTTCTGTAGATGCAATTAGAATATTGAATAGAAAAGTTAAATTAAATATTTAAATTTATATTTGATGTACTTGTACATGTTCACAAAATTTTAATGTTTTTAAATTATGTATCAGAAAAAGGATTTTTTATTTTGAAAATTTTTGAATTAAAAATATAAATTTCCATTTTTAATAATTCAAATTATAAAATTAAAACTTAAATATAATTTTAATTATTTTATTATAATTTTTGAAAACGGAATTCAAATTTTGTTATCGAAATTATATCCTTTTTTAAGGAAAAATAGAATATCAAAATTAAATAAGTTAAAAATTTAACAACGAATATTTTTACATAATTTTAGATAGAATTACTTCTGCGTTGTATAGTTAAATTTGATAATACGATTTTCATAGTGGTGGGATGTGAAAATGCACTTAGAAAATCGTTTTGTTTCCTTGCGTTCAAAATGTTGAAGGATTCGGGAAGAAAGATCTTAAAAATATTTTGAAATATATATATAAAAAAGGAAAAATGGAAATTGGAAATAATATTCCCAGTATTTCACTAAGAATACTGATGACTATTCCGGTTACAGTGACAACCAGCGAACAGAGCTATAGTAAGCTGAAATTAATAAAAATTTATCTGCGTTCATCAATGGCAGAAGATCGCCTGAATCTGGCAATTGTTTCCATTGAAAATTAAGTTTTAAATGATAAAAATATTAAAGATTCGATTGAAAAATTCTCAGATTAAAAATCAAGGAATTTATTTTTTAAATGTTTTCTTTATTTTGGAAATAATTCCGAAAATTACAAGCGCTAGCCTGGAAAACTGTTTAACATATTGAAATTAAAATCAATGAAACCAAACGCAATGTTCGCGCCCAATGACAAAAAAAACCACCGTCGAAATTGAACAATGATGAATATTAACCGTCAGCGGTCGCCAGAGAATTTCAATACTGGATTCAAAATATTGTTAAATATCTTGTCACTTTTACAACCTTCTAATATTGGAGGTGGATACAAAATATTGTTAAATTTTAATCAAATTTTTAATACATCTCGTAAACTATATTTGAATAGTTAGGATAAATTTTACAATTTCTAATGTAGCTACAATTTCTGCCTCCAGCATTGTATTTAGTTTGATTACGTCTTGTCGAGGGTAAATACAGCTAGAACTATCGTGTTGCGCTCCCCTTCACAATACCATTGGACCTTTATATCAATTTGGACCTACTAATATAAAATGGATTCTTTATGAGTAGAAACATTTAATTGTATAAAGCTTAATATGGCTTCATAAAAGCTATCGATAAAATAGCAACAAATCTTGCTTGCTAATTATTTTAGTTTGTAAATAAAAATTATGATTTACTATTCTACAATTCTGCTCTATAATTTGAAAGTTTTAGACAATTTTTACCTTGAAATTTAACATCTTTATTTTTTGAGTTCATCTTTGCAAAAAAAAAAAAAAAAATAACAATCTAATTTGCAGACAAATCGATTTGTCAACACTATTTTTGACAGTTCTATTTAGTAAAAAGAATCTATTTATTTTCATAACTAAAAAAAAAATCCGATTTGTCAATGACAAATGAAAATCTCTTTATTAAAAAATGAAATTTTTTTTTTCACTTTTTCACAAATTTGTCAATTTTCTTTTTGTTCAAAATTTTTTTTTTAGCAGATACTTTTCACACCACTTAATCTTGTGATGTGATATCATCTTAAAATATATTGCAAGCTGCAAAAAAAGGTTTACTTTTTAAATTTCTTACTTTATTATAAGTAAGTATTTTTTACAAATTGTAATATTTTATATTTTATTATTAGACATAAAATATAAATTTAATAAAATAAATATAAAAATAATAAATTATTAAAATTTTGTAGAAAAATATATTTCTCTCATTATACAAAAAAAAAAAAAAATTGGAAATATTTCCTGGCACAGGATCTTCAAAATAATATATGGAAAATCTTAAAAATTGTTACTTTCACTATAAATTCAATTTAGTATAGCAATCAATTTCATGATTTAACTAGGTGTAAGAAATTATCCTGTAAAATATTATTTTAAAAAAAAAGAAATGCTTTATTATTTATACTAAGCACAAGGATATTTTTATGATTATTCTAGGATATTATTTTATTAAATTTTAATATATTTGAGTGTAATCAAGTGTTAACAAATTGTTTTTTTTAACACTTAGTTTGCCACTATTCAAGAATTTTCGGTTCAAATCAATATATTTATTAATTGTCCTTAACAATTTCATAAAAAGAAGATCCTGTGCAAAAAGAATTTGAAAATTTAAGATAATTAGCTTAAAAATTACTTTCAGATTTGATTAAATTTTACGATACGACTGGGTCCTTGGCCTTCATTCAAGAGTTTTCTGGGATTATGGGAAAAAAAAAATAAAAAAAATGTATCCTTACGTAAATTCTTTGAAAACTGAATCTTATTAGTGTAAATATTCACAAATCCAGTGTTCCAGAAATTGAAATTTCTCATATGCAATTTGATCAACTATACTCAAATTAGTCGCTTCTAGACATTACGATACTTTAAACTCTGTCAAACTATACGAATTTGTCAATAACGGCGCGCACTTTCAATTTTCAAAAGCAAACCGTGTCGTAAAATACTGAAACACTATTTTAATTACAAATGTTATTTGTATTACGTGGTCATTAATTCCGAAATTCTGTGACCCGACCATAATATCACGTGTCATTCTACGTGTTAAACAACAAAATTTATTCTTAAATAGCATCACAAAAATTTCTTTTATATATATTCAGAATTTTCAATAAATGTAATTCATTACACACTTCTTCACAAGTTTGTATTATATTTCCAGACCTTTTTTTGTGGACTAGAGGTATATAATCAAACAATGAAAATTACAGAATTTTGTCATAGTCATCATATTTTTACTATAATTTTTCATAATTTTTTTGTACGAACTTCTTAAATTTTACCTTTGTTTTTAGTGTAAATAAATTTCGTTAGTCAAACAAATATTCGTCTACCAAAAAAAAATTATTTCGACTCATGACAATGAAGAAATTCTGTCCCTTTTTTTAGTGTCATCTGCCATAAATATGTGGAGATTTTTTTTACACAACTTTAACGACATTGACCTGGCACGAATTTGATATTGCACATCAGTATAATATTTCCGACTTTCTTGCGAAATTTCAATTTTTGAAGTAATCATGCCACAAAGAAAAAACTCTGTTGACATGACACTGCAGTTGTTTTGGTTGGGTTTCCATTTCCAATTTACTTATAACAAAAGTAAAAAACAAGATTATTTTTTGATGTAATTTGTGCAGATAAGTTTTCAGAATAAATTTGTATTATGAATTCATCTTGATAAAAACTAACTATATTGTCGTAATTCGTATAACTGCAGAATTTCGGTGAAATATCGAATTTTTGATAAAATGTAAAAACGAATATCTTAAGGACAATATTTAATTTCTTAGAGTTTATACGAAATTTGTGTAGCATGTTATGAAAAATATTGGTTCTTAAATAAATTGTTTAACATTTTATTTGCTTCGAGACGTATGAGGTTAATATAGTATCATAATTAATGGAACTCTCTTCTTAAATTTGTATAGAAAATATTATGATTTTTTCGAAATATTGATTTTAAAAATGGTGACAATTTTAATTTTACGGAATTGTTTATGAAATGAACTCTGCAACTATTTAGTTGTTTACCCTAAAATATGGTTTGCCAAAATTGTTAAGTCAAAAACCTTAAAATATGAAAATATTTCCATTCTGGATTATTCAACTTCCGACATATATTTAAAAAAAAATTAAAACAAAACTTCGTCATAAATCTGTTTTAGCCACCATAAAAATACTGAGACACTACAAGTTAAAAATAACACTCTGATAAATTGAATACATACGATTTAAATTCATTTGAAATTTTCCATCAAAAAACAATTTAAAAACCACCCTCACTTGAATTTTTATCAAAAATGAACTTTCAAACTCATCGGAATGATATTTTTTTCAACTGTTAAATAAATAAATTGTTTATGATTGATGAAATTCAGCTTCTGATGAGCAATGAAAAATTAGTTTTCAAAAAAAAAAAATCAAAATCAAAATGGATTTAACCATCAGACTACCAGACAGACAAAAATTTAATTTAAATTTGTTAGAGGTATATGCGTATTCTATATAAATGATTTAACCATTTCGCGGCTGATATAATCGAATATAAAAATATGTAAGAACATATAAATTTAATTCATATTTAAACGAATGTTTAAACTGCGAAATCTAATTACATTAATTGATGAAGTGATACATGTACAACCGATCTACAAGTGGAATTTCTTCAAACAAACTATTTCCTTCTTACGAACAATGTAATCAAGTCATTTTCCAATTCAAATGATTCCTTTTTAAAGCCTTTGAGTAGAAAAAGGTATAATACATTTACTATCAGTCTTGACTTAAATAACACTTTGAATTCGATAAAGACTAAAGTAAGTTGACTTGAAACAAAAAACTACTTGACTCGGAAATGCTATAACGAAAATATTTATATTTGTTTGCTTCTTAAGATCATACCAGTTAAGAAAGTCATATTTTACTAAACTCGAAATTTGCGATATTAGTAATAATTTATAATTCGCCGCGAAATGGTTAAATAGAATTCACATCAATTTCTAATAAAACGTTAAATATAGAAAAGAAAACCAAGGATAAAATTATCAAAAATTCCACCAGCATTAAAGTAAAAAATATTCATATTTATATAATAATTTAAATTTGATAATGGGGAAATTTGAAATCGTTAAGGGCATCTGTTTAATATCATTTAAAGTTCCAAATTTTATGGTAACAAAATTAAATTTTAATGATGATGATTTCCTTTTTACAATAAATGTACTTATATATATATATTTAAATTGTTATTATAATATTTATTTATATATACGGGTAAAATGATTTTGGTAAAGTCATCAGTGAAATGCAAAAATAATAAAGGGGAAAATTGTCTTCAATATAAGGACAGATTTGAAATGTTTTATGTACATTATTTTCAGAAATCTCATGGTTCCCCCATTATGTGTAGATGCTTGTTCAAGTTACAGTGTTCAGTAAGCAACCCAATTTACTCTAAACCTAATCATATCAACGAGCTCTCGCGTTCTTTACTAATTGTTAGCTGAAATCTGTCACTTTTTATTTATAGAGTTCCACTGCTTTTCCATTTGTCATTTCATATTTTAATTGAGTCGTGCTGCCTCGTTTCCTTCAATACTGGAATGTCCCGGCACCCAAATTAGTATTGATCTATTCGAGTTAAAGTTTGAAAGCATTCGTAAAACTATGAGAAATTTTACAAGTAGTATAAAGAATTTCAGAAATTTTCATAAAAATTTAAGTACTGGACTGAGTCTTCTTATTGTGTAATGCTCTGAAAGCCATTTAAATAAATTTAAATTATATTTTTATACTAATATACATAATTACTATTCAAATTCAATTACTTTTCTGGATTATAGTCAAGTCATCTAAAAACTCCCTTCCAGCTCTGACTATTACAATTTCCACCCACTAAAAATGTATTACAAAACAACGTATAATAGCAACAAAATAAAAAAATCAATATCCTTAAAAATTGTAACTACCAATATGTATAATTTAACCACCACCCACAAGTACATATATACTTTCAATTCTCCACCTCACATCAATTCCCATTCAAAGCACGCACTTGAAAAATATACTTCTATAAAACCAAATTTATTTTTTTAAAGAATTCTAACTTAGGGTAAAATTTGATGGAACAAGGGTGAAATGGGGAACTTAAACTGAGGGGCTTTATTTTATATTCTCTGTAACATTTCAAAAATCACATCATTTCCAAATATTATAAAAGAAATTTACAATAAAATATAAAATTGAAATTTTTGGTTTTGTTTCTTCTCTGGTATTTTGATTTTTCTACAATTTTTGTTGTAATGTATCTTCTTCGTGAATCTTATCCCTAAACATTTTACAGTTTATTCATTATCTTGTCGGTTCAAATAGAAATTTATTTTCTTTTGCTATTTCCTTTTATTAGGCTTTTTATTTTGGTTAAGAACTGATTAGTCAGTATTTTATGTGCCATTTTTCCTGAATAAAATCTCATTCAAATTCAAAATTTTTAGGGCTTTGTTAAGAAACAATAAAAAAAATCTTATGTAAATGCGTTTTATCGGTACGTTCGTTCGTTGTAAGGCTTTTCAAACAAATTTTAACATAGTCATCCAAAGTCTTGGTAGGTCATGTGCTTACATAAATTCATTTCATTGTCAACTGTGCCTTCATAAATTGCACTTTAAAAACGACGGAGCTTACATAAATTGCACTTTAAAAGCGAAAATTACTTTTGATTTTGTATAGCTTACGAAAATTGATGTTTAAACATTCGGAGATTCTGTAATTCAAGATTCTGCCATACTATGACGCACTACTTCGCAATTTTATTTTATTTTTAACTTTAAAAAGTTACTCATATCATTGTAAATCATGACACAAAACTGATATTAGACGTAGTGCTATCACGCGACCGCGTTGTAAAGTTAATTAAGAGTAGGACAAATTTGAGGGCCGATGTATTTCCATTTCTACTAATACTTGGCGATGTAATATTTATGTTAAACCCTTCATACAAATATTTCATTAACATTTACAGTGCCAAACGCAGAATACTCCATGATTTTATTCTGCGTACGACACTATTCTATGATCAGAAAAATTAGGTTTTTATCAATTTTATATATAATTTATATTAATTATTTCAAAATATAGTTTTATACCTCGACCTAATTTTGAATATGAGCTGAATGTCGATACATAGGCGTAAGACAATCAATCAATCATTTCGACAATAACGAATAATATACTCAATATATATACATACATACATACAAAAAACATTACGTCTTCACATGAATAAATTTTGTAAAATTTTTAAGAAAAAGGAAACATTATTTTTTATTCTGTTGCCTTAATTGAAAATTCGAGATTTTCTTCTTCCTCTTGATGATACCAAAAAACCAAAAAAAAACCTCTTCAAAAATCAATTTTAAATTTTTGGCTTTAGGAATTATAATCTTTGAGATGAAGTGGTTTTTTTTTTTTATTTATTTATTTATTGGTTTATTTATATTTTGATTGATCGATTTTTTATGACGAAATTGCTATTTTTGACATAAATGAGCATATCATCATTTCCTCATTTTCTCTATTGTACAGCATCAAATTTTCGAAATGTTAATTTTCATTAAATCTGTCTGAGAATCAAAATAAAGAAAATGTAATTTAATTGAAGCCACCGCAAAATTATATTACCATTAGTTAAAAATTCTTAGATTCTTATTTATTTATAAGAAGTAATTTAAGTTGAAATCTAAAATTTTCTATCGATTTAGAGAAGAATTTATATTTGTTGCAAGCAAGGGCTTCGTAAAGACTTAAGAGTGGACCAGATAATTTGATTGGCTACAAATTTTAATGTACTGTACATATTCAAAAGTTAAACAACATTTAAGAATCTTCTTGTTGTCATTGATGAAACAAAGAGGATTCAAAAAAAGGGGATTTGATTCCAGTTTCAGTTGCAATATGACGTGTGTCGATAGCAATTGAGCTATAAATTTGGTAAAGGAAAACAAATATTTTACAAATATAATTTATTAACTAAAGTTGAAGATATTAACTATATTTAAAACCTACACTTCACCAGCAATAGACCTCAAAAAACAATCTGGCCATAAATTTAAAAGAAAAATGAATTTCAACAAAATTATGATGGTACTATCAAATAACGAAATGTTTAATATTCGGTCTCTTAAATAAAGTAAGAATTCTATTTCATCTTAAATTGTTAATTTCATATCGAGATATTTCCATATTATTTAATATAAAATGTGGGCAGATGACATAATGATTTAAAGAAAATAAATATTTTAGTTTTATATAGTTCTTTTATCGATATGATCGCCGGCGGATTTTACATAAATTCTTGTCACTAATGTTTTTTTTTTTATTTTTCTAAATAGTTTATGCTTCAATTACCGGTTTTTTTTTAGAAAATTTCTTATTCACCCACGTTCCGATTTGATGCAAACATGGATTTATTAAGTAATTATTGCTCATGTTTTGAATTTTGAAGTTATACGGGTTTTACATAATGGATAGTTGTGATAAATGAATAATAAATTTGGCCAAGGAATTATAATTTAAAGAAAGTTTGAAATAAAAAAAAGTTGAGTTGAAAATCATTGATAATTTATTAAAGATACTGTAACGCGATACCATGCTTTAAAAATTCGTCGATTTATAGACATAAATATTTGCCTGTATCATTTTGCCAGTTCTCTTAATTAATGTCACCGAAAATGGGTATTATTGTCGCACGCCATAGTCGCGCGACATTATGTTGCTTTTAATTAGACGCGCGATATTCACTTGCCTATAATGGCGGATTTCACAATGGAATCTTGAGCCTTTGTCAGAACTTAAATTTCGGTTAACTTATTTTGTGGTTTCTGTGCAAGCTTAAAAAGAAGCCTTCCTTGAAGTAAGGTTTAACATAAAGTGTAGGTGGGTAGAGCTTAAGCTTCACTTTTGATGTTTTTTATTATTAGTTTATAACAAATAAAAAATAAATTCATAGATACATTTAAAAGTTATTAGCAAAAAGCTAGTAGAAATAGTACATTTTCATTCACAATAATAACATTTCCAATTAGAATTCACAATAATTCATATTTTTTAATTTAGCTAATGTTAAGGACAATTTTGATTGAGAAACTCAGTGAGCTTAAGTAAAGCTTCACAACACAATCGGTTTAGTTAAGCTTAAGCTTCCACTGTGAAATTGGCTGTAAGTGTTTTAAATCAGAAGCATGATAACAACGACTTTCAGGAGTGGAAACTAATTCAGAAGTTCGATCGAGTTTCGGTTATATAATATTTGGAAGACCTTGAATTCTTCTCAATCCATTAATTTAGCTATACAAAATTTATTCCCAATTAAACTTAATATAAATATTCACAAATTTATAAATTTCGTCACTAAATTTCATTGTTTTTCTTCTTCAATTTATACCTACATTTTTTTCGAAACCTCTTTTTCTTTTTTATAATTTTTTTTTATTTAATAATTCTATTAATTCTACAAAAATTTATTTATTTCTTTTTTTATATAATTTTTATTTATTTTTTTCAATAAATATACCTTAATCGAACGTAAAAGTTACATAAATTGTTTGCAGATTGTTACACAAAATTTTCAAATAAAAAAAAAAATAGAAAATCCTTAAATATCGACAAGTTTTTTCTTTTTTCACCAAAAGAAAATGGAAAAAAATCACGATAAGAAAAGAAAATTTCTCTTTGTATACAAATATTTAAACTGAAAAAAAAAGTATATTTTCTGGAGGATAGGAAATTGGGATCCATATTAGTGCCTAGGGAAGATACGATAAAAATATATATAAAAGTAACAAGGAAGAAACAGATATTATTATATTCAGATCCTTAACAAAATGATGAGCAACAATATAATACCAATACAGACAAAATTATATACAAGGTGGACACGAAATAGTTTTCAATAGTATTTGAAGTAGAAAAGAAAATTTATGAGAATTTTCTCGAATTCGGTCCGAATTTTAAGTTACAGTCTATTTTTGGGAAAAAGTATGGTTTCATAATAATTCAGAATGTCGAAGTATGATTCATAAATTTATTTTACTAGATCTTACAATAAAAATCAAATCTCAGGCGTTTCGGAACAAGTAGATTGGTTCCGTTTTTTGTTTATGGCACGTAGTAAAAGCGCACTCAACTCTTTATGCAAAAGAATTACATATTTGATTTCAGAAAAAAAAAATCAGGAGCGAGGTATTTTTAGCAAAATTATCTATTTATTTATTTTTACAGATATCGTGTTCACCCTGTATAAATATTAAAAGAAAATGTAGAATGAAAAATAAGAAATATTTTTAATATGTTCATTGAATTTATTGATTATTTATATATAAAAGACAAAAATTATATAAAGATATTTATTTGGAAAAATTAAGTGGAAAATATTGGTGATAATTTTTCTTATTGCAGAAATTTCATCGAATAAGATTTTCATTTCAAAATTTATATTTTTTATATAATTAATTGTATTTATATAATTCTTTGGGAAATTTTGATATTTTCTATTACAAATTTGATAAATGCTATAAAATGAATAATGAAATATTTTTATAAATATTTGGCTTCATAAGTTCTCATCAATCGTATCTAAATAATGGCTACACATAAATCAGTGATGTGATTATTCTTGAATGGAATCCGTAGTTTTAAATTGTAATGGAACTTTTCTATTACTTATACTGATTAAGTTCGTAATATCTTAAAAATATTGTACTAAGACACCGTAGTTCCAAATTGTAGTCTGGTTCCTTAATTTTAATGTTGGTCAATCCGATACAGAAGTTTCTTGAAAAAGTGGATAAATTCTTCATTTGTTGAATTTAATTTCGGAAAATTGTAGTAGTAGATCGATTGTAGAATTATGTTCAGGAGTTTTTCTTCCCTAAATTATGCATTGGTTTAGTTGGATAGTTTTTATTGGAAATCGGCGAATTCTTTATTCATAGAATTTATAATTATACGTGAATTATTTATTGAGTTAATTGCACATTCTGTCAATTTGCCGAACAAATCCTTAACATCCTCTAACTCTTCTGTTAAAATGCCTTAATTCAAAATAAAATAAAGAAATTTAATGAATAAAATATTTTGCTTTGATACCTCAACATTTTTCGTTATGTACGATTTATGTAAATTATTTTTATTTTATAAAATTTGTTCTTTTACAAAATTATCTGAATTATAATACCAGAATGCATCATTTTCTATCTATATAGAGACGTTTAATATCCAAATTTAGTCTACGTAGTCAAAGAATGTTTTATTTAAATAAAACAAAGGAGCATTTTTATTATGAGGTATCATTTTAAATGAAAAGATGAGAAGAAAATTTTATAAAAATATAGATTTTTTTGGAGGACGAATAATAAAATTGTAATTTTAACGTTCATCTATTTATGTACATTATACATTAAGTATAAGAGATTTAAGTGTATATACAATTCATATTGAATAAATAATGTAAAATATTTCTACATTATTTATGTCAGTTTGAACCGAAAACCACGACAGTGACAATTCTCGAACATTCTGAATAACGACATATTTTAAAAGTATGTAGGGAATATATATCGTAATTTAAATTATGAATGAAAATATTCCGACTTAAATGAATACTGCGGAATCGCAAACATTTTAGATATTTAAGAATATCTCTTTTTCTAAAAGAAGAAACTTTGCAGCATTTCCTTTGGTACTATCAAAGATGAATACTTGAATAATAGAAAATTGAAATTTCATGAATATCCTTTAATTAAAACCCAGGGAAATTGAAATCATTTGAATTATACAATCATAAAGAAATAGATAATATAATTGATAGAGAAATACGAAAACCAGCAGTCTAGGGTATTTAACTTCAACCTTCTTAACAATGGAATTGAAGGAGCCCACCGGAAATATTCCATATTTTCAAAATACAAACCTATAATTACATATAACCTTTTTAATAATAAATTTCCTTTTTATTGATTTAAATAAATTATTTATTGAATTTTTAATAATTAATATTTTGAATTAATCATACACGTATATAATTTCTTTGAAACAAATGTCAATTTTTCCCACGAAAATCTAAAATCAAAAAAAGAAACCCACCCCTTAAAAAAAAGTCATCGATCGACTTTTTTTATTTCAAATATAATATAACAAAAAAAAAATCATCAAAATGTCAAAAAAGAATAACAAAACTAATCACAAAATATTAAATTTAACTGACATTACAAAATTATCATCACTCCTCCTACTACTACACCACTTCCTGTCTGTTTGTCATTAATTGTTTTATTTCTCATCCACCTAACCCTACTACTTGTTAATCCACCTTTTTAACTTTAATATTGACTTGGTAAAAATGGCCAGGGAAAAATTAATGTCATTGACCACACGCACAATAAATATTTCTTCTATAACTCCCCGATTTTCTCTCTACTTTTGCCATGTCGTGTTTTTCCTTTAATTTTTGTCTGATACCAAAAAAATTGTTATTTCAGTCAACCCTACTCCACCCAAAAATCTTTATTCTACTACAAAATGGGCGGGGAAAAAATGATTTTCTTTTTTTTTTTTTTTTTGATAAGTGTAACAATAAAATCTTTTTTTGACACATCACATTTCAGTTTTATTAGCAATTTTCTCATTCATTCATTTTCTTTTTTTTTTCTTCTGTTTTTTATATGAAAATTTCGTTTGACACCCACACAAATACAATCAATTTTGTATATATATCCTTTTTGTTATATACATACTTAAATTGTATAATATTTCTTTTGTTTGTGTCATCGGGTATTATTGTTGTTATTGTTGAATAAATGAATTTATATTTGTCGCCAGCAAATTAAATGAAATGTGAAGAAAATTAGTTTTATTTTTGAATAATTGGTTGGAATTGTGAGAATTTTCTGAAAATTAAAAAAAAAAATTACCTATATTTTTTTTTTTTTTTTTGGGAAATTTATTTTATTAAATAAATTTACTTTCTTCTTTTGAATCTGAAAGTAAATTTATTTAATAATAATCTCGAAAAAAGGGCTAATTATATCCTGATTGTTTTATCAACTAAGTACTAAGACTTCCTTAGTTAGTGACTAGATAAGCGATATTCGAAAATGTTCAAACCTGACCCAGCTAAAAAGCGAGCTTCGGAAATTCTTGGAATGAGTAGGATAGGAAGACACTGCAGAGTTAAGAAACATCTATATATGTACACAGACTTGGCCTATTGGATGACCAAGTATGCAAATTCTTGAGACGGCAGAACTAATACTTTAAATGTGAGGTTCTAGCGAGTAAAGAAAACTTGCGACACCTCGGTATTTACATTATTGTACTCTCAGATTTGTGGTCCACATCACTGAAGTAGTTTTATTGTTTTGTCGACAGTGTCTCAGAAATGATTAAGAGTTACTATAGCGGTCCTCTTAAAATCAAATCTAATCTAATCTACTCAGTGACGTATGATTAAAAGGAAAATTACAATAAGCCATAATGATTTCAGGTTATTCCTTATTTCAAACATCGAATTTTGGTATCGATAGTGAAGTGGTCAATTGATAATAGTGTTCAATGCAGTAAGTCACAAATTTCATTTCTGATCGAATAATTCAATACAGCGCAAACCATACCAGTAAGTGGTCTGCTAGTTTTGTCCATTGTTCACACCTAAAAATGGATATTAGTAATATTTTCTTTTTCTAATGGTGCTACAGCGCGTATCACGCCTTGGCCTCCTCTATCTTTCAGCTATCTCTATAAAGTACTGTAGACTTTCCATAGTTGTTCAAATGTAGAAGTCTGAAGGGCATTTTACTTATTTTAATAATTATATATATTACATTACGTTAGTTACATGCAATAGCTTTACACAAATTCTGCAAACTAACTTTAATTTGCAGTTTCTTGAACATAAAGAAGTTTATAGTCCGGCGGAATCTATATATTTAATAACAATTAATTCAAATTCGAATGTTGCTATATTTTTATTTTGGTTCACACTTAGGTTCTAGCGAATTTAAATCAAATTAATGATAACTCCTGGTAATGAAATGCGTTAACTACAATTTCCAATTTTCTTAAATATTCTATTAAAAATTAAAATGATCAAATAAAAATTTCATAAAATATTCAGTAGGTTTTTCACTAGATTTTTAACTGTTACACATCGTTTTAATCATAGTTAATTTAATTTTTTCTGGTTTCTTGATTAAAGAAACGCGATTAATTAGTAAAAAAACGTAACAGCCTCAGATAAAACAACTTAAGAATCATATTAAAGATTTATATAATCAAAACAATAATTTTTCACTACCAGATGTCGTTTCTAAAATAATCCTTTAAAATATTTATTGATACAAATTTTCTATTTGGAAAATAATGCGATCTAACATTTCTACTTTTCAATTTCTTGGAAAATTCTATTTATGTACTATATATATGTAATTAAATTTAATTTCCCTTCAGTCTAATTAATTTATTTATAATAAAGTTCATAGAACTTTTATAGTCTTCATTTTGTTTATATATCATCAATATTGCATTCTTCAATATTTAATGAAATTTGGAAAAATTATAAAATCGATTTTCATTTTATATTATAATTATACAATTTTAACCAAACAGAATTTTCAATATTGTTATTTCAAAAGAAAAACAATTTATATATAAGAAATATATGCCAGCAATAGACTTGATTAGATCAATAGAGTTGGCGGCCCCAGACTGTTAATATTTACAGTATATATAAGTAATTATATGATTGATAAATTATTCATTGGATAAAAGAGAAATTTACTATTTTATGCTATGCTAATTTATAATCAACTTTGTAGGCTCTATAATCAAATATCAAATACAAATCAGTTTTAAATTAAAATCAAATGTTGTTGATGTTTTTTTATTTTTACAATATATAGTTCAGTATTTAACTTGATTGGCTCATAAAATATGATGAAGATAAAAATTTTTATATAGTAATTAAAAAGTTTAGGAATTTCAGAAACGCTCTCTATATAAACAAAGTATTAAATTCAAATCACAATTTTATAATTTTTTTAAATAGACCAAGACCATTGAAATAGTATCTGGAAAATGAAAATAATTATATTAATTTCAATTTGATATTAGAACTATACATACATAGGACCACAATACCACAATTATTTTTGATGTCAGGTCATAAAGCAATAATGGCTTTATCACCCATTCGAGTTAATTTTAAGGTTATATTCGCCATTTTTACCATAATGATTTTTTACCAATGTGGTTTTAAGACTTCTTATAATACACATCGCTCATGTTGAATATCTAAGTAAAATATGAGAGTTTTATATATTTTGTTATCCTGTCTGTGTAGATATTGTCCAAATTAACCGAATCACTATTGGGAATATGGCTTAAAACTCACTCCATGGGTCATAAAGTCATTATAAGTTGGGATTATAATAACAAAATCATATAATATATAAAATTAAGTTAATTATCAATGACAACAATTTAAAACATCGTTAGTCCAACTAATCTTTAAAAATAAACGGCGGCGGATCATCTTGTTTATTCTGTTTAGACCATAATTATTGAAAAGTTTATTAAAGCCGCTCTAAAATAAAACTTGTAACTCGTAACTTTATTTTTAATAACAAAAAATTGCTTAGACTACCTCCGTAACTACAAATTGTGTTTGATGCAGGCCCAATTTTTGTAACCCAACCACAACATTATGTTTTCTGTCAAACTTGCATTGAATTATTGCAATGATATACAATTCTGGTCAAGCTCGAGCTTGTATTGTAATTTCTTTCTAAATTAAAACTAGTTTTGGAAACCCTTTCAGACTTGAACTTGACATTGCTATTACCTGTAGACTCGAAATTAGTATTGCAAGCACTTGCAGGCCCGATGCATATTACATTATACCGCCGAAATGTAATATACATACATAATTATTTCCGGAGTTAAGTAAGTAAGCAGTGCTGTACACTGCAAAAATTGATTGCAGTTTTTGTGGACATCTAAAATTATAGTTTTTATTAATTTTTTTATATTTAAAATATTTGTCCTTAATTTTCTAGTTATAAATAAAAATATTTCCTAAATAATAAAGAATTGAATAAATAAATTTTCACTTCTTCATCAAAATAATGACCTTTTCAAATTCTATTTTTATTTACACATCCAATTTATCTCAAATTCGAACTGGTATTTTTAAAGTAAATCCAATTTATTTTCACATATTTATTTAATTTAAACAATTTAAAATATTATATTAACGCCATTACAATTTTGCCATTCAATAATTTATAAAGTAATTTTATTAAATATAATATAAATTCCCCCTTTTTTTGATATTTTCAAAATTTATTTATTCTATTAGACTTTAATTCATTTCAAATATAAAATACTGCGGATATTATCATTTCCCTCTGTTAATTCTACTCCATATTACACTTCCTTCCTCTTCAACACAAACAAAATTTAAATTATTAAATATTAATAATATGCGAATATCCTCTTTCGTACACATATAATCAGAGCATATGAATTATTAATTAAATTTTGTACACCTGGTCGAAAATATTCAAAATTTTATATAATCATTAATATAGCATTATATACGTCCAATTTGCCATTAGATTTCTCTCTGGACACAGCATATTTTTCATTATGAAATTACACCTCTTGCTGACAAAATTATATTGTGTCCATAGTATTAGAACATAGCTGAGATCATCATAATATAAAATTGACAGAATTATAATGAAGAAACATTGGCAAACATTAATTTTCAAATTTACACATTTTCATTGGCTCTCAATGGTTGTGGTATTATAGAATTTTGGAATTTACGTATTCGCGAATTTGACCAAATTTATAAATGAATGTTTAGAAATTTTAATTTGCATGTTGGTAAAACGTGATTTTTTTTTTTGTTAATTATATTTTGGAATAGAATATTATCACGGTTTTTTGAACAGGAAAGATTAAATTTCATAATTTAAAAAATTTCGTTGAAAATAGTTCAGATTTCAGTTTGGTTGGAATATAATAAAGTCAAAAAAAAAGGACTGGCAAATTGTATACCGCCTGTTAACACACAATTTCGTACCATTTGAATGGTAATAAAGTTATATCCAAAAAGTTGCTTATTAAAGAACTTTGACAAATTGTTATATGTTTTCATATTTCAACATATTATTTATGATGTTAATATGCTGTGCATCAGATGTGAGAATGTTCAAAAAAATTATGATTTTATATATTTGAAATATTTCATAGTTTAGTTTGGAAGTTTTCTTTTGCAATAAATTACAAATCATCTTACAAGGTCTCGGTACATAATACTAATTCTTTGTCTGCACATAAAAGAGACTGACATCATGATCAATTGTGGATATTATCATATCGTTAATTATTAGGTAAATTAAATATCTATGTATAAATCATTTTCATGGAAAATAATACTTTTTAGAGCATTAATGTAAATAATAGGAATATATCTAGTAAAATTCACTGTTGACACTCTAAACAACAACAAAATTGGTGTAATTATTTTAGATTAATCAATCAAAATTATTTAGTTTCATGCTAATAATACTCAAATTATTCGGAATTCATTGATTCTTTCTCAAATTACCTGTGAAAATTAAATTTCATTAAATCAAATCAGATAATCTGTTTTATTGACAGTCCAAAGCCTGTTTAAAAATAAAAGACAAAAATTACTTAATACTTCCAAAATATGTAATAAAAATAAAATTATTCACTCTAACTCTTATTAACATTTGTGACTATATTTGTATATAATCATTCTACTTTGATGGTCTAATTATCACCAATTGTTGATAAGATCATATGTAATTATTTCTTTTACATTACAAAATATATTTTACATATTTTACTCGTACTTATCATAGTATTTGTCAGTTTTTTTTACTATCTACTGAATATCTAAAATGGTAATGAACCTGTAAAAATATTGTGAAATGAAATAGCGGTTGCACAACATGTAAAATAAATTATCAACAACATAAAAAGTACTTTAATTAATGATAAACAAAAAAAAAACCAGAAGTGGAAAACTAACTTTGACTAATTACGTAGATTGCTATAGTGGTATAAAAATTTGTATATCATGCTTCACTGTGTATAAGAAGGAAAATAATAGGCTGGAATAACTTAATTATATATAAAAATATCCAAAGAATCACTTGAACGAAATTCACTTGAGCAATATCATTTGTTCTAATATATGAAATACGATTTATCTATAAGCTAATGTCAGTTCGCAACAAATGTTAATTCATCCAAATAATATTGGTCCAAGTAATTATAGATCAGCCGATTTTCGACTAAATTAATCAACCGGTAATTTCGTCCAATTAATTTGCGTTTAAATTATTTAGCCCTCGGTAATTTCGTTTAAATGATTTTAGACCAATTGATGATTGATTGATGATGTTTTCTAAATGGGGAAGCTTCGAAAGTAATGCGACCTTAACAATCTATTGTGTGTGACGTATACCACAATTTTATTGACTTAAAGATGCTAAGACTGTTTGAAGGGGTCCATGTTGCCACAGTTCTTCAGTAGTGAGGTAACCTTTGCCCAGATAATGTCTTCTCATTCCGACTGCCTTGAAGTTGCAGAGAATATCTTCTGTCAAACTGAGAACATAGATAGAAAAACTGGCAAACATTTTTTCTGTTATTTAAGTATATATTATTTTTCTAGCAGAATTTAAATAATATTTGCAAACTGACTGCCTTTTTTGAATACATTTTCTGAATAAACTTATGAAGCTATGTATATATTTACAACAACAAAAAAATCTTGTTTATATTCTTCTTTCTTTTTCAAAATTTCTATACAATCTCCTTGAAACAAAATGTACAAACTTTGTATAAAAGTTTTTGACTTTTAATTCTCAGAACAGCAAAAAAAAAAATTATTGTTTTTGGTGAACTGCCAAGACGTGATGACAGGAATATCACCCATTTTCACCTTTTTTTTATATTATTTTGTTAAGACGAAATATCAACTTAGTTATAGCCACACCTTTTCTCTCAAAAAGATAAATATTTATATAAAAATTTGATATTCAAACCGGAAGGATTGTCAGTCACTCCACTGAGAGATCCAAAAAAATTGTTTTGAGAAGAAAATGCTCAACAAAAAAAAACTTGAAATATTTGCATATAATTTTGACTGTCCATACAGAAACAGTGCCAACAAAAATGAAAAAAAAAAAAACGATGATAACAGCGCATAATTTTTCCCAGTGTTTTTTTAGTTTTCACCATTTCTTTTTCAATTTGTCTATTTCTATGTTTTAGAGCTATTTTACTGTAGATGTAATGTATACACGATTTCCATTTACTTAAAAAGATGTTTTGGGACAAAGTATATAACAAAAACCATTTAGAGATTTTTGCATAATAGTTTTGCTGCCACCAGAGAGAAAAAAGTATAGGCATTTTTTTTTTTTGTAGTACCGAATCTAACAAGATACAAGATACAAAAAAAAAAGATAGAGAATCGTGAATAACAGCAAACATGAAATTGTTCTAAATATTTAAATTTCTGTTTTGAACAACCAAAAAATAATCATTTTTGCTGGTTTTTATGTTATAGACAAGCCAGAAGAATTGTATCGCCAACAATATTATTTTTCATCTCGTAATTCTAGGTAAATGATAATATAATAATACGAGCCCAATTTCACTATTATTTGTATACTGATTTTATAGTTACATTTTTGACATTTTACATTTTTTCTTTATCGATTTCAGAGTTGAGTAACCTTCAATACATTGCTTCAGAGTAGCCTTTGTTATAGTCATTGTAACTAAAAATTTGTTAGATCAAGTTCAAGAACTAAAATGAGATCGGTTTGGAAACATATTCTTCTCTATATTCACAATTCGTTTCACAATAGGTTCATAGTGGCCGCAGTGATTTGAGACATATGGTACTCACCTAGACCCTATCTAAAATATAAACCACAGTACGATACGTTGTCAAATTATACATTTTAAATTAAATACAGTTGAAAATTATAATTTCAGCTAAATTAGTTTGCCAAAAGTGATACTTCGAGTAGGTTTAAACTAACTAATGAAGTTCTTTTATATAGAAATAATTTGTCCTGTTTGTTTTCCAGTACGATTAAGTCTCATTTGTTCCACAATAAGTATAAGTCTAATTTGAATCGGTTCCGCGACTGTATATAGTGTTTGTATATGAACACCGCCTGCCTTCCTGCATATTGGCAGACAAAATTATTTAATTAGGAATGTCCACTTTTTGATCACTTTTTAATACGATACGATATTATGAATTCCATTATTGTATTACTCGTACTATGTGAAGTCGAAAGACAAAAATATATTTTCAATTTATTTTTATTTTATAAACCAAATTGTAATCATTTACTTATTTAGATACAAAACTATTCTGACTTTTGTGGTTAGGTTAGCATTAGAGCAATTCAAATAACTAAATTATATAAGTATATAATTTTAAGGAAGCTGAAATATTATGTATATAAATAGGAAAACAACGAGCGAATACTAGCTACTTAATATATTAATATTACATTTCCAAAAAAAAAACCATAATATTAAAGAAGAGTTTGAACTCTCGTTATTCTATTATTCAATTACATCCGTTGAGATTTTGAATTGGTAACAGAGCGAATTAATTTATGCCAATTTTCATGTATATTTTTCCAGCTGAGAGTTACAAGGTTGTATGTTAACTATTGTGGATTTTAGAGGAGAGTTAATTTAAATACATTTTAATGTTGTAGTTTACCGAATATTATAATGAAATTATTATATCGAAGACTATGAGAAAAATTACGTATAGAATTATAATTCTAGCTACGTTTGTATGGAAGCTATTTCAACTTTGTATGTGAAGCATAGATTTTAATAGAACACATACAACTTTTGGACCTCTTTAATCTTTTTTATGAACAATTTTGATATAGAAAATATGAAAGCGAAATTATTTGTATCAAAATTGTATTATATAATTAGGAAATCCTCAGATTGTATGTTAGGCCATAATGGGATAACATACCTATATCCTAAAAAAGTAGTAAATTCTTTTTTTAATTGCCTTTTTAATGAAAACCTTTAAGATTTTCATCTTCTTTTCAATATACATAAGAAAGAGAAAAAAAAACCCTTCAATAGAAATGTCATTTTATTTAAATTTGCGACATAGAACTTTGTAATTCTCAGCTGATGATTTTACAATTTTTGGTTAATGGTTGAAGTTTATTTTACCGAAATGAGACACAACAATAAACATCGCGGGTAGATTGTTTTTTTAATTGTGGCTTGTTGGCAGATAGAAAGAGCGCATCAAAGTAGAATACTATGCCGAATATGTTACAGATATTTTATGCTATAAATTCATATATTAAATTTATGAAAATCTTTTGGGATACAAAATTTATTTATAAACATAAACATAAATATATGCTGATTATGTTAAATACAAATAACAATAACAAAAACTGAAAAAATAATATAGAAGAAGAAGACATAGAAAAATAGAAATAATAATAATGGAATAAATAAATAATTTAAATTTAAATTAGGGTTAAGTTCACTATAAGGTCAGATATTCAGAATATCTACCCCCAAACACAGAATAAATGAAATAAAAACGAAAACAAAAAAACAGCAAAAACAGAAGATAATCAACATTAAAAGGGTTAAAAAGAGTACGAAAATTAAATTTTATTAATCATATTTTCTATCTCTTTTATGTTTTATGTAAAAATATAATTTTTTTGTTTGTTAATTTCTTCGTTTTCATTTTATATTACTAACAAATTAAATTATAAAAAAAAAAAATTATGATTTCCTTTATTTGGGATGGTTTTTTTTGTCCATAGGGTATCCAAAAAAAAAAAAAAAACCAAAAACTTATTTTAAAGGACTGATTCTCGGATGACTAAAGACTTCCGGATTCATTAAAATAAAGTGATTAATAAATGGAATTAAATAAATAGGATGGAAAAAATTATAAACAATTTTATTTTTATTTTTTTGGTTATTAAAATTTTATGAATATAATACAAAAATTAAAGGATTCTTTTAGAATGAAATTTTTTAATTGAATTTCAAATTTAAATTGAAATAAATTAATATTAAATTTGTTTTTTTGGTATAATATCAATATTAAAATCATATCTTGTTATTAATGCGTCCTGGGTTTGCAAAATATTATATTTTGAATTCATAAATAAATACTGGATAGAATTACAACTTCTGCTTGACATGTGTCATCAAAAGTTAAATGTTTTGTAGATGGATTTTATTTAGAAATTCTACCTTTTGTATGTAGGGTTTATATCAACCAGAGTCCAATATTATTATAGTCTTGTAAATTGTTGTTTCCCAGTTACTTCTTATCACACCTATAACAAATATAATGAGTGCTCGTATATCATCATCGTCATAGAATTCTATAAGATAATTACCATATAAACATGGGGCTCTATAGAGTGGAAACCTTTAATGCCACACTGATAGAGTTTTTTAAGAATTGGTCTATAAAAGTGAAGCGCTAAGAGTGAAATAGTTTTAGTGCCACTCTTATAGAACGTTTTTGACATATTTTTGCCAATATTAGAATAAAATATCTACATATAATAATTTACCCTAAATTGATTGAACGGTTACAATTTAATATGAAAAAGATTCCTCTCAAATTACTCCAACATATTTTAGTTAACGTCCAAATTACAAGATCTTATCTATTAAAAATTTATGCGGGCAATATTAATTTTGAAAATTCTGAAGTTTTGTCCCCCTTGAAATTGAGACGTTCTAAATAAAGGGTTGTTTTAATGGAATCGATGAATAATTGTATTCTGAAGAAAGTATTTTTTTCAATTTTATATTTTATTACTTTTATATATTGAGATTAAGAGCTGGGGAGGTATTCTAAAATTCGCAACGATCTTTATCGTTCAAAGATATTTGAAAAGTATGCTCGTAATGATTGATCATTGTTGATCTTAGAATTCTTATTCCTTTATTATATTTTGTTTCAACTACTTACAAATAAAATAAATCAATATTTTATACTGCTTGGCCTGACGGTATCAAACTAATATTACCATTTTCTTCCAAATAACTTGACAGCAAAGTATACTAATTAACAAAAAACTACTTTTCACAGATCCTTTTTTGTGGATCTACAATATTTTATAATTTTGTCTTTTTAGTCATTAAAATTTATAGTTCCTTTTTTGTTGTATACATTTGTTTTTAGGATGCCTTACGATGAATATGGACAAAAAAAGGATCTACTTGTAATAGATAACATATTACACAGTGAAAAGTTGGATAATTTATGAACTTACATTTTGTAACAAATGCGAATATAATTTTAAACTTTTGAAATTGAAATAAACTTCTATATTTGTATGGATTATTTTTTTTTCGGTACTTTATCCTTTTTAAGGATATATGTATAAGAATAAATATTTTTGTAATTCTTTATTTCTTTACAAGGATTTTTGTAATATATAAATCAATTATTATAAAAATAACAAATTTAATTAATAGTAAAATTGTGATTATTCGGACAGATTATTATATGCACTTATTAAAATATTGAATTTATAAAAAATGTAATTAAGAAGATGGCACTGTAGATTATTATTAATATAATTGTTTACAGTTTATCGGATTTTTTGTAATTTATTAATTGAAATTAATTAAAAACCATTAAAATTGTTTGCTGCAATAATCATGAAATTTTATTTTAAAAAAAGTTTTTATTTATTTTTTAATTGCTGGTATTGAATTTTAGATATAGAGCTGTCAACAATTTTAATTATGTGATTTCCAGAAATATACAAATTCGTAGATAGATTCTTTGAAACGTATTCTAGAAAGTTGGTATGGAAATCTATATAGCAAAAAGTTCTTAACATTCAATGTTGCCGGTCAGTGGCATTATAACATTTATTACCAAAAAAGTAATTTTATTATAGCATTAATTACGAAAAAATTGGTACGTACTAAAATGATGGCTGTGACTATAAAATGAATAAACTAAAACTACACATTCGTCGGAAAACCGTGACTCTCGACAAATTATACGATGGTTTTTATAAAGCAATTTACTTTTGTGACGCGTTCCACTTTTTAGACAGTTTGTGCAATGTAAATCTGAAAACGAAGAATATTTTTTAAATTATTTTTCTTACTAAATTTATTTAGTTGTTTGACATACAAAGAAAACCAACAATTGTTAGTTGCCTCTGCAACTGAAAAAATAAAGTTAGCACAACTCTTCACTGTACCGGGTTTCCGTCTCTCCGGTGATTTCTGATTGGTTAGTGTAAATCAAGTTTAACTACTCTAAATTAATTTTGCTATACAAATTAAATTAAAATATTTCCATCAGTCTAGATTTAAGTGTCGAAGAAATAGCATGAAAAATTATATTGTAAAATATAATTACATTTTTGGATAGAATATTGTCAAAGTCGTCAAATTGAAGTTATTTTTAATGTTTTAGTGAATTGTTGCTTGCAATACCGAGTGACACAGGCTAGCCACAATGCTAATTTTTTCACTGTATTCATTGATTTCGTTCAAATGATGTAACTAATTTGTGATATCCTTCTATGACGATGAAATTTTTGATTAAAATAATTACCAGCTCTTACTCTATTTATATTACCGAAATTCGATATATATATTTAATTTTGACAATTTTAATATTTTATTATTTTAATTCAATTTAATTAAAATATATTTCAATTTATATTTGTTAAACTGAATTTATTTTATTTAAATCTCATTTAATATAATATTTAAATTAATTATTTTTTAAAATTAAATAAGTTTTCATCATTTTTATATTATAATTTTGATTGAGAACAATTATTTATTATTGGACTAATTAATCATTGACAATTATTCCACTCTATAAATATTTAAATCAAAAATTTACTGGCGAATTTATAAACCACACTTAATTTTTTTGCTAATTATTTTTGGTTTTATTAATAGCATTACTGAATTGAGGTTATGTTTACAATTGATGTTTCATCATACATTTGTTAAGGATATTCTTATATAAATTAAACATAAATTATTGAGCATATTTAAGTATTACATAAAGAGTCTATTAAAATTTAATTATAAATACGAAATTTATACTTCATACGTGTTTAATTAAATCGGCCCATAGTAATTCTCTGATAGTAATTATTTATAGAAATTACCTGAATATCAGAAACTACATTTCAAATTTTATATATGACATACCAATTTAAACGTTATCAAAATCCTTTTTTACTAAACAATTGTGAAGGATTTTATATATTAAATATAGTCACAATTTTACCATCCCTAAAATTAATCCAATATTATTGATTGACAAGGTAAATACCGTGTCTGCCATTCTTTACCTAAAATATTATTTACAATTTTCCATATTACTTTTGTTTTTATATAAGTATGACGTACGCATCAGGAATATCAAATAAGCAAATTGTCTGCCAATCTAAATTCTATATAATTCCAGAAATAGAAAAGCCCAAGGAATTACAAATACAAGAAAAAAAAAACACTACTTAACTTCAATTATTGAAGTTTTGTTTGTTATATTGTCCTACCATACGACGATGAAATTTTTGAAAAGGACTTGTACGTTGTTTTTTACAATTTGAAAAATGGGATTACATAAACATAAAACCAACTTTGTATATGTATAGTTGAAAAAATATCTGTTAATTCGGTGAAGAGTTCAACTATAATGAAAGTATATTGATGAATGAACCTCTAAATCCGGGCAATTTTATACTTCTATCAAAATATTAAATTTGAACATTAAACCTCTTAGTTTTCTAAAAGGGTTTATAAAGTACAATCTCGTCTGGTATGATAA
The DNA here is from genome assembly GCA_963920725.1 of Rhamphomyia laevipes. Lineage (NCBI taxonomy): Eukaryota > Metazoa > Arthropoda > Insecta > Diptera > Empididae > Rhamphomyia > Rhamphomyia laevipes. The sequence continues at coordinate 8,961,014 of OY987256.1, read as the reverse complement.
ATTTAAGACTTAGTTTAAAAATTTCGTTGGTTTCAAAATTGTAGCTTTTCTATTGATGTGAAGAATAATCGATAACAGCCGGACAGACAAACGGAGAAAATCAAACTTTAAAGTATTTTGTATAAGTAAAAAAGTGTCTGGATAGGCGAAGCATCGAAAAGTAGATATCCCAAAATAATATATATACAAGTTGGAGATGTATTACTCACATAAAGAAAATTATGTTGAGGTTAATTGAGATCATCGACCACCATTTTAATATTATAGGCCTTTAAGTTTTGTAGATATATAAATTCTGTGAAACTTTTATAATTAAAAAAAAAAAAATGAAAACTGAAATATATTCGACATGTCCTTTTTTTTTTAAGACTCTATAAAAATATTTTGTTGCTCTGTATGTGACTACCATCATAGATATAATAATTCACCCAGAGTTCGTTAACATTTTTTTATAGCTTGTCCTATATATTTTTAGTACATAAAATGAAATCCTTTTAAATAGAGTTTTTTTTTATATATTGATGTACAATCAGACATTCATAAGGGATTTAATTATTTATATTATGTATGGGGATGGGTTTTACGTATTTAAGAATATTAATGTCAGTCTTGTACACTCTGACTTTATATAATATTTAAATAATCAATTTTCTGTATATTGTAAAATGAATGCGAATTATTCAATTTGTAAATATATTTACAATTTTATTGAAAGTATTTTATTGGATTACTTTCAAACGAATCTTATTATTTTTGTCGTTATCCCTCTTGACTCGATATGATTTCCACGCTGTCACGTGTCATCTGTTGTGTTATGGTGTTCGAAATTACCCAAGTCTTTCTCTACTTATAAACAAATTCCAATTAATTTAAATGGAAAACGTTCCATTCAATAAAATTTGTAGTTATATATTTAGATAAGAAAAGTTAATTAAATTTAAATTAAATTATTTTTTTTTATTTCTATTTTCAGAGTTTAGGAATCTTAGCATCAATACCAGCAGGATTATTAATATTATCATTATTTGGATTATTATTATATTTGTTAACACGATGTTGTGATCGTAAACCACGTAAATCTAGTACACAAAGATGTCAGAATTGTACGTTAATTATAATAACATTACTGTGTTGTGCGGGTATAGGATTAGGTAAGTTGTCAGTCAATAAATAAAAATATCTTTAAAGTATTCTCGATTTTAGCTAGTAAATATTATTGTAATATATTTAATTGAAATTTGAAGGGGAACATTAGAAAACATCCCTGAAATTAAATAAATAAAATCTTAGGGAACTGATTGGTTTTTCCAATGCGGTTATTACAGCAATTTCATTAAAATGGAATTCTCGCCTAAGGCCACGAGTTCTTTTTGGTCTCGAAATTATACTGACAAGCATAAAAAATCATTTGCTGATAAAAAAAATTTACTATCAGTTAAATAACACAAATTTGATAATTTCATACACATCTCTTTTCGCGAAAAGCATGTCCTTCTCTCAATCATTAAAAATATTTTCCCAATCTCATTAAATTGGATTTATTTAAGGTAATTTTTCAACATAAAATCCATAATTTATTAATATTAAAAATTTGAAAACATAACTTTCCTTAAAAAAAATCTTTGTTTATTTTCATCTAATGAAAGTCATTTGCCTAAATTGACTTAATAAAGAATATTCTTTTCAAATTAGTTTAAAAGAAAATAGTTAGAATAAATTTAATCCCATAATGTAAATTTAATCCCTAAAATGTCCTTATATATCACATATATAAATAATATAGATAAAGTTATACAAAATGTAAACTTATAAATTGTTGGCTGAGATATAGGATGAGATGTCGGCTGTTAAAATACAGACATAATTAATAAAATATCGAAATTGAAAATCACGAATAAAAATTAAGGCTAAAATAATGTATACACTAAAAAATTCAGTAAAAGAAAATTTATTACAGTGGAAATAATGACAAAAAAGATTTATCCATTCAGATTTATTTCCAGTCCATTATTTCTTGGTCAACAATTTCTCGCTAAACATATTCTCAGCCTAAATTTTCTTAGTCCACATTTTCCCAGTCAAAATAATCTCGGTCAACATTTTTTCAGTCAATATTTTCTCTATACACATTTTCTCAATTCGTATTTTTCTTAGTTAATATTTTCTAAGTCAACATTATCTCAAACCACATTTTTTTAGTCTCCATTGGTTAACATATTCTAGGTTAATATTTTTTCAATCAATACAAGTCTTTAATTGAATTGGATTGGAATTTTTTTTAAAAGATTACGTATAACATCCATTAACAGATAATAAGTTTTTATAGATTTTACCTATCTATATAGGCATAATAATCAAATTTCATACAAAACGACAAGTCCTTTAATAGAAAATCTTTTAAATTATAAATGACTTATTAATTTACTATTTAAAATTTAGATTCCTTATTAAATATTTAAAATAATCTTTTTAAAATCTCATTTTTTAACAGGTCTTTACGGAAATGATGATTTCCATAATGGTTTCCTACAAGCATTTAGTTCTGGCAAACAAGTTGAAACTTTAGTTGGTAATTTAAAAAAACATGTAAGTTATATAAATATAATTTTACCTCATTCAATAACATAAATTTTTATTAATATTACATATATATATATTTGAAATCTATCCAAAATTCTTATAATGTTAATCTATAAAAATTAATCTACCATCAACAACAATAAACTTTTATTAATCCAATTGAAAATCATTACCATTCTATGTATATAGAAAAATAAAGAAAATTATATAGTTTTCCTCAAAACATAATCTAACTTAATTTCTATTTATATACCTAACAATCTCGTACACTATTTTCCAAAATGAAAACATTTTCTATAATATAATAAAAAAAAAATCTATATAATTCCCCTAAGGATAATTCACACCTGATCATCTTTATTGAACAGGATATATATATAAAAAAAAAACTTTTCTTATCTCAAATATTCTGACATTTCTTTTATATATACGTACATATATCATTTTTAAAGGATAATATTCTAAGAGGGAATAATATATTTTGACCTTTTTGTGGAAATTGCAACAAAAACCTCTTATAATTTTCATTGGGGAAAAATATATATATATATTTCTTATGTACGATATCCTTAAAGGATATTGAAAACATTAAAGATATCAACACATAACATTAAATATATAAATATTTTTTTTTCTATAGAACACGTCTAAATTGATGCTGTATAAAAGTAAAAGAAAATCCTTTAAAAAAGGATATAAACTAAAATACAAAACTTTAAAATGTTTATTAAATCTTGAGTATTTTCTGCTGTTGTGTATATTCCACCTTTACACAAATTTATTGACGAAAAATATATTTGTATATAAAGGGAAAATAGAAAGAAATAAAATATATATAAAAAAAAACGTTTTACAATTTATCCTTTTTGTTCGAATTGAGCTTATCCTTGACTACAAAAAAAAAATCCTTTCAGTTTTATCACCTTTTCATCAAAAAAAAAATGATTTTTCTAACATTACAAAATTTAGTTAATTTATTCTATACATCTGGTAACACTTTGTATACAAAATGACTAAAAAAAACTTTTCACAAACCGTAGGGGGTTAAACATTTTTTTTTTGTCTAGCTTAAGCTTTACTATAAATATTGTACAACGACACTTTTGTACTTCTTGTTAGAAACAGAAAAACAAAGAAGAAATAGATTTGACTCTTCTGTAGTAAAGCTGCTGTGCTGGTATGTACTACTATATCCTTAAATATGCCAATTCAAGTACTATTACAACAAGTTTTCTTTCTATCGTACTGATGGTGTGTATGTATATAACGTTTATAACGTATATACTTGCCTAAATGATTTACAACCCATCCAGCAAACATAATCCACAATACGAAACTTCGGGTAACAGCAGAAGAATTGAAAAAAAAAAATAATGTAATTTTCTACAAAATAGGTAAAAATATTTAGCCAGGGAATGAAAAATGCACTTTATATGTTATATAAATAATTCATGAAACCTCTTAAATTGACACTTGTAACAAATATGTATCCAGTATCAACCATAATGTTTTTTTTTTGTGAAGGGATGAAGAAAGATTGATGAAAATGTGGGCTAAATAGCAGTGATCATAGAATACTTAAATTGAAAATTTTTATATTCAAATATGGTGGCAATATAATTTTCGGAAATGTTAAATTTTGAAACTTATTGTCAGACATTTTACCACAATTGAACCATAGAATTGTTTAATAATAATAATTTAGAATTTATAGTGGAAAACTTTTATTATCTATATTAAAATGACGAGGAATAAATGATTAAAATGGCCACTGTGCATGTGAATATTGATCAGTTTTATAAATATATATCAGTCATGTTTTCAATATACTTCTAAATATAAACTTTTAGACGGAATATATTTATAATAAATTACTAATGAATTATAGACACCTAGTGCACGAACCGTACAAAAGTGTTGCCAACGTTTGTTATTATTATTTAATATCTTTCCAACGTGGGATCGCTCTGATTAGATATTTATCATATTACTTTCAATTCAATTTTAAACTTCATTATCCTGCATTTTTGAACCTTCCGCATATTTGGAGATGGTTTACAATGTAAAATTTCAATTTAAAGTTTCGAACAAAAAATATATTATTGCAAAACAGTGTGTCCTGTTGAATTATTTAACTTTTCAAAGCTGAGTATAAAATGAATTTTGGACATTATGTGAAATAGCTAATTTCCATTAAAAAAATATATTTAGGTAAATGGACAATGGAGGAAAAGCATAGCTTAGCGAATTATCATCAACAGTAAATTGTGTATTGCAGTGAATAATCTTTGAATTATATTCTAGATTCACTTACGAGGAAACTAATTTTATAATAATATTTGTCATAAATTAAATACCAAGAATAATAATTGACTGACTTAAAAAGTTATGATTTTTGTTGAAATATTTATAAAAAATGTATTCAAAAAGTTTAGCATAAATATTTCATAAAATTTTAAATATATATTTCAAAAAGAATATAATCTACCATTAAAAAATAGAATCTGGAACATGACATTAACCATTTTCATCATCCCCCTAAGGATTTAAGGACTAAAGAAATGATATTTTTTATACATATATTTCAAAGTTAGTTTTTTTTTTTAAATGTTAGTTCATTGCTACTACCAATTTTCTTACAAAAGTAAAAACTTCATAAATATTCTATTCAATTTCTTAATCCTGGAGGAGGATGTTACAGTACCAATTTTAGTAACACTTGTCATAGTAAATTTATTATTTGAAATGTTCCTTGCTTTTAAGAAATGTTACAACACTGGCAAAAATAAAAATGGTTTCAATTTTTTTTATCTGAATAAATAAGCTTTAAAAAAATTGTTAATGAATTTTTTTTTTGTTATATATAGACATATTTAGAGCTTTGTTCAAGGACGACATTTCCTTTTTTTATAATTGAAAACCTTATTATTTGTTGCAAAATACAAAGAAATTGAAACTTTAAGTTATACAAGTCTTTTTCAAGTTCTACACCACTCAGATCAAATCGTGTTGATTTTCATGTAAGACACTTTTTATAATCTACTTGTGTATTATTTGTGATCAACAATATTTTACTGAAGTATATATATATTCCTTAAGTATCCTTACATGATTTGAATGACAAGATAGCATAAAAAAAAATGAAAAATTTCACAAAATTTAAGAAGCTTTAAATATTCACGTATTTCTTTATGCAAGTGTAATTTTTTTTTTCAATACGTATCATTATAAAAGAAAATGCTGCGCAGTCGTGCAGTAGTTTTATATTAATAGCCTTTTTTTAATGTATCAGTAATAGAATTTCAATGAAAGGTTTTAAGAATAGTCTAGCTAAACCTAATAAATTTTTGAATACGCTAGGATCATCCCCAGGTCACTGGAAAGTCAAAAAAACATCTAAAAAGACTTGGACTATCAGAAGACTAACTGTGCTGATTTTACGAAGACGAGGAAGAGACAGCATAACATATATTGTGTGAAGGAGAGACGCTAGCGAGAAAACGCATACGACACATCGGTAGTCACATAATTACAGCCTCAGAATCGTGGTGCATGTCACTCAAGCAGCTGTAATTTTTTATCAATAGTACGGGTCTGGGCAGTGACCCGACCCATAATTAGAAAAGGGAAATCAGAATAAACCGTATGGCTTCAGTGATTGGTATTGGTAGTGGTCCTCCCTGTACAATCGAATTTATTCTAATTTACTCTATTATATTAAATAATGATTTGACAAGTGTACGACAGACGGCTGAACTGTAGTGTTTCTCAACAAAAAAACTCCTAAAAATGGAAATATCGAAAAGTTTCTTTGCTGTGTACGGTGTTAGATAGCCTTATTTTCAACTGGATATTTATGTATATATATAGTTTAAAAGAATATTTAAGAGAAAATTGCACAGGAATAAATTTGTTACAAATGATATGTACTTACTAACATTGCACAAAACGCTAGGGAAATTTAAAATAAATTTACGTAATTGATGTATGACAAGATGCAAATTGTAGTATAATATAAAAAATATCATTTTATTTGTACAGTAAAATCTTACACATAATGGTAACTATATAATCATCTTCCTTATAAAATATTCAATGTAAATAAAGATGATAAAATATCTTGTTACATATTTTTGTACGTTTATATAAAGGAGCTTATTAATATTTAATTGACGTATTTCAAAAATTTTCTTTAGTATAATATATTTAAATGTCATTATCAGTCATGTAATTTGGATAGGAAGATTAACGTTCATTATGGTTACAACACGCGTCACCAAGTCGCTAATATTGTCCCAGATTAAACTTTTGTTATTTACGTTCGTAAGAATTAAATTTGATATATTTCTAAATTTAATATTTTAATGTTAACTAAAATCATTGCAATGAAAATTCTAATGATTAGAAAAACCGATAAAACTTTTTAGAATTTCCAAATTTAATCAATCATGCCGTAGCTGGAGAGAACAGAATTAGAAAGCGACCTTCATATAAGGTTTCTGAACGCCGAGAGGTTGCTATAAAGTTACTATCCTCACTAAGCCGTGTGCTATTGCACTACTTGGGGTTTGACGTCGTGTTGCATGGGACTTAACCAGCCATCCATGGGTTAAACACATAATATTATATTTTAATTCATTATCCTTTGTGGTGCCAATGAAACAGCAAATACTCATGTATTAAAGACATTAACTATCAGTAATTTATTGGATATTGATTAAATCTATTTTTCTGTAATATATAAAATAATAATAAATATTATATCAAGTTTTCCTGACAGTAAATATTATCATGGATCTACCCAGTCATTAAAAACTTTTAGGTTTACTACAAATAACCTGAAAAAATCTGTATATACTTTATTGAAACTTCTTCCGTCTGGTTTTGATGGCTCTATGATTTCAATATTAGATAAAACTATACCAACTTTTATAATTAAAAAAGTTCATTTAAGATAATTAAGAAATTATGAAGAATGAAAAATAAATAAAATAATAATGAATAAGAAAAAAGGAATCATGATAATCCGTAAAACTATTCTCTTATTAACTCCGACCAGTTCGTACTGCAATTTTTTTTTTTCGCCCAATTATATCACATTATTTTCAAAAAATTATTTATTTCAGTTGGTATGTCTGTTTCTCTGTCCGTCTGTCGGTTGTGGCATTTTGCAAATGGTTTTATTAGATTATTAGAATATTTCTCCAGAGCTGCTTAATTTAATATTAAATATATTTAATTTATTTTAAATTGTTCTGCAGCTTCCTCTCTATAAATGCCAAATTGTTTATTTCAAGTTTTGTCAGTTATTAGACAACTTTGCCAAGTAAAAGTATTTAAATTATTAATTCTGAAAACCGTAGCAGAAGTTGGAAAATTACAACAGAAAATGTGCAATATCTCATAAGCTGAAACTACTGCGAATATTTCATCCCAATCATTTCTCTCCATCTCCAATGCCTTACACAAGATAATCAGATTATTTTATATCAATATAAAAAAAAAAACTTATATTGAATATAATTAAAAACCAATTCACACAAGTTAAAAACCAATATAACAACAATAACAAAAATACTACTCTTCAATGTACAAATTTTCTTCAAGCTCATTGAACTTCCAAGTATTAATTTTATATCTATTATAACTTTTTATTTATTTATTTATTTTTTTTGTCGACAACTTGTCTGAGCCAAATAAACCCATACACAATTATAAATTAGATCCTTCTGCCAAGGCTGTTTCTAACCACTCTATGGAAAACACACAAAACAAAAATTTAATTACGAAAAATAATGAAAAACCTTTATATATAAAAAAAAATCAATTAATAGAAAAACGGAACAACTTTTTTGTAAAGCACAATTTCCCAAACAATAATAAAAAATGAAATCAATTTTCTTTTTTTTTTATAAATTTCTTTTAATATACTTGAAATTACTCTTAAGTCCTCCCAAAAGAAAACAAAAAAAAATGTTGAAGAAATCCTAATCAACAGAAAACAAATAAAAGTCCAGAAGTGCATATTACTCGTTTATATACAATTCCTTCAGAAATCTTCAAATTTTCTTTTTATTTCACCACAATTTGATATAACTCAAGTAAACTACCACAAATTTTCTTCAGAATTTGTTGGTAAAATTCTTCTTTTTTTTAATGGAAAATTCAAAGAAAACTTTTACGGTTTGTGATGTCCTTTATCAAGTTGAAAACAAATCATATGTGATCAAAATTGTTGTTTGGACTTTCCGAATCTCATCGTATAATATTGTCTGTCATATTTTTGTAAGTGGATATGACAATTAAATTTATTTTTAATAATGATAATTTATAATTATTTTTTTCTGACAGATGATATTTCCATAAATAAACATTAAAACAAATAATTTATTAAAAGGAAATTGACAGAAATTTTATAACAATGATTATAAAATTATGGCATTACGAAATTATGATAAATTATATACTTACTTAGTAAGCGCTATACAGTTTTAGTTAGCCTGGACTGAGGAAAGTGAATTATTCCAAAGTACTCACTCTGTTATTCTTAAGCTTCCGGTTATTTTAAGCATTCAAACAATCCGCTTCAACATCATTCTTCAGGGACATCCCTTGACTTTAGCGCTCTTATATTCACAGACATCCTTCGATCTTTCGACGCCATTTTGCTTAAATTTGGACGACTGTTCTGTTTAAATGTAAACAAAATTGCTTCAAATTATCTCAACATTTGATTTAGCATTACATCCAATTTCTTATTGCATCTGTCAAAAAACAAGGCCATCAAGAAAAATATAGATATACAAAAAGGTCTTAATTTTTTTTTAAATATATTCATTTTATTGGTCCTTTAAGGTCTTTGGACTTACATACGAGTAGGTTATATTGAAAAATTCTATAAATATTGTGCAGGATTATTGTGCAAATTTTAGTATATAATTAAAGCTATTTGTAGTCCACAGGAGGTTGAATAATTAAGTTTCAATTAAGCAGAAAAATGAAATTTAGTTACTATAATTATATTCAACGATTTCATAGAAGATGTATATAAGAAAGGTTTGCATAAAAGAACGAGTATAATAAATCCGTGAAAGGACTTGAAAACATAACAATCTATCAAAATATTAGTAAGGATTCTAAATTTTGTTTCTTCGAAGGTCGGAAAGTAAAAATTAATATTGACTAAATCTATAAACATTTTCTTTGTTTGTTTAAAAAATTTCATTAACAGATAAATAAATTTGTGTGTAAAACTTTATTATTATTTTCTCATAAATACTAAAACATACTCGGTACATCAAGTAAACGAAATTTATAAAATGTACGTACAGCCAGAATTATTTTATCCTTTTAACTGCACAATTAACACGTTCACCATATATACACCAAAATTTAATACCATAAATTTTTGGATTTTTTTTTTAATTATATGCAAATTACATAATATACAAACATTTTATGCAAACAGTTTTTTTTTCACACATGACTAATTGATAAAAACCACTGAATTATAAATATTTAAATTTAAAATTTTCTAAGGATATTTAGCATAAATGATGGTAGTAACCAAAAATAAATTTTGTACTTTTAGAAAATTGTTAGTCTTTAGAAAGTTTGCTTTAATACTTTATGTAATTATTATGTACATATGAAAATTCATAATATTTTTAATCTAATTATATTTTATTTTACTCTGAGTTTGCAGCTACTGTGAAATGTCACAATCATTTTACATGACTTTCATTTTAAGCTTTTTAAGATGGTCATGTAAAGTGAATATAAATTCTAATAATCCTGGCAACACAATAATGATGTAACCATTAATGCTATAAAAAAATTACCAAATTCCTGGTCTCCACTTTGAATTTATAATGGTTGGTTAGTTAGTTTGAACGAGGGAGACCTCAATAACTTCCACGTATCTATACTACAATAACTCGTTCTTCTGTTCAAAAAACGTCAGCCACTCCTATCTGTTTTATGAAGGCCACCAATTTATCTAGTTTCATTTATCCTGCTTCACTCAGACAGATCATAAAATGATATTCCAAAAACTTAAATGTTTTATGACTGACCAGTGGGGCATTAACACAAAAAGTGTTCCATGGATTCCTCTTCACATGTCAACCTAAGCGTTGGCACATGCTTTTAGTATTACTTTTATTTTATTCATTATTAAAATACTTTTAGTTTTCCTTGCGCATGGAATTCCAACTATGGAATATTCCCACTCCAGTTTATGTATTTATTTCCGACCACTCATGAAGTAATCTTTTGGATGTAGTAATTGGATAAAATGCAATTCTTGATAAGAATTAGGAGAAGTATCTTGCCAGTATAACAGTTACAGTATAAAAGTAACAGTATTTCCGTTGTTGCACCAGTGGAAAGCCCGTTTTTAGTAACAGTATACTAGTAATATATTTTCGGTGGAAAACACGTTAATTGGTTGCTATATTAGCGAAAAGCCCGTTTTTGGGTTATTCATTCCACTAGTGAGAAATCAAGTTTTCGATTGTTTCAATATAATAAAAATCCCATTTATGGGTTGAGTCACCCAGTGATAAGTTCGTTTTTCAGTGTCTCCATTAGTAGAACAACTAAAGTGAAAACAGTAGTACATAAATCTTAATTTTAAATTATTTCCGATATAGATTTATCAGTTTGAAATTTAATTTGGATAAAAATATAATAAATATTTTAATTGATAAAAAACACCATAATAAAATAATTACAATAATGATTAAAACAATTTTATACAAATATATAAATTATCATATAAAATTAATTTTATTATAATATTTATAATTTAAATATTATTTTAAACAGACTTGAAATTAATTAATTTTACAGAATTTATTATTATCTTTGAAAACAAATTGAGCTATTTATTCATTTATTCATATATACATTATTCTAATAATAATTATTATAGATATATTCAACTTTTAAAACTCTATAGTTATATTAAAAAAAAAGTCCACTTAAGTGTATTTAAGTACATTATATTATATTCAAGAAAATTAAAACTTGAAAGATAAAATTAAATAATAATATCGTAATATTAAAAATCGCTAATATATCTTTGTATATTCTAATATCTTCTAAATATATATAAAGTTTATATTTATTTAATATTTATGATATAAAATTAAATCAAATCAAGAAATAATGATATAATATCTTCTTTTCCCTACTTCAATTCATTGGGATTTAACTTTTAGCTTGTTAGTTTTGCATAATTTACATACCCACCATTTAATAAGCATCCTTCGGAAAATATATTTTTTATTGTACATATACATAGAAAACCATTATTATTATTACACATAGGCAAATAAGAATATACTATAAAATAGCATTTAACAAACAGTGGTGCGCGTACCACAAATGGTTTCAAATGGTACACTATTTTATCTAGAATAATATATTTTAAAAAAAAATACTAAATGTTTCTATGTTCATAATTGAAATCAAATCGAAACAAAAGTCGAAATTGCTAGGATATTCTGCCAAGTGTGTCCTTGCTGGCTCTAGTTAGAAAGTTGGGTGCTCATTCTCAGTTAATTCAGTTGTCCGCAGGCCGAGTTTTCGCTAATTGGCTAGTGCCTCATAAACACATCTGTTGATTTAGTTGTATCTCTTCGCGATAATTTTGGTAAGTTGTCTGTTTGTCTTGTTGCTCGTACGGCAGGTGGTTATATCGTTCACTCAATTCTCGTTACAATTTCTTTCTCATTCAGTTGTCCGTAGCTGCGGCATGGGATTGGTTGAATTGGATGCCTAGTACCACGTTGATTTAGTTGTGTCTCTTCGGGATAGTTTTAGTAAGCTGTCTATTTTATTTCTTTCATGTGTACTTAGTATTACGTTACATGGTTATATCTCCACCTTTGCTAAAGTCAAAGAGCAGAGATAGATAATCAGTTTTACGTTGTTCTGCTACAATCAGATCAATTCGATTTTAGTGGATACGTCGTATATTTATGATTTTTTTTAGAGAAATGGCTATACAGAATAGTATTTGGTTTTAGAAGTTATTTTCTATTCAGTAAAAAATCTGAACTTCCTTTGACAGACATGCCTTCTAATTTTTGCCTTAAATGTTCTTTTTTTACTGAAATAAATTTTGACTGGTATTCCTTGCACTACGTCAAACTGTCAAGTTTTTAACATAAAGTGTGTACAAAAATTTGAATTTTTGACAACCCCTGATTTAAACGATACAATGAATTTTCTATGTATAAAATCAAGAATGTTTATTGTTTATATAATTAGAATATATACATAATAATAACGAATAAATAACATTATCAATATATAAGTAGGTATAGTAAAGGATAATAATTAGTTCTCGAAATGGTCCTTAAGTACAGAAGAGGTTATAAACTATATATACATACATAATATTAGTGATTCTGTTGTAAGATAGTAAAATATACTTAGAAAATTGAACTTCTTCCTTTGGGGTTGTTCTATCTTTTGCAATGGTTTAAATTTTTTTTTAAATAAAATATATACATAATTTTATTTTAAAAGAATATAATATATTTATATAAATTTATATATTCCAATCCCAAACAATTAATATTAACTCTCGTGTTCAAAATTTTATAGTGGGATAAAAAGGTTAAAGAAAAGACTAAATAATTTATGATATACGTAACCAAACCATATTGAAAAATATAATATTAGAATAGAAATAATATAGGATTTATTTATAAGAACATTTAATTTTAGGAAATTACTGTGGTTTTGGTTTTATTATGTAAAATGTAAAATATTTAATATATAATTATAAATATATATTTACCAACAGTTTATTTTTTTTTTGTTTAACTTTGCCATATTTACATAACAGAGTGTTAGTTTTGAGATGTTAACAGCTGTCAAAAAATTTGACTTCTTAAGCTTAACATAAAGAACAAGAACTAAGAAATTATTGTAATTGGAATAAAATTTATAAACTATATTTATAGAAAATATAAAAGGTGAACACTAAATACTAGATCGACAGTATACCACGATATTTATAAGTATATCTTCTCAGAATCGGCATTAATTTTGAGTTAAATACCATTTTCGGGTTCAGTGTTAATACGATAATTCAAGAAAAAAGGTAGGATCATATTTGGGTCCAAAGCTCCAGAATGGGTTAATGTAGAAGTATTGTTTATATGTCATAAAATTGGAAATGCAATTATCTTTAAAACGAGATATAAAATATTTCGGATTTATAAGTTGTTTGGAAAATACAAACCCGCAAAGATGAAATTTGTAAAAAAAAAAAATCAATAATCCGTCGCTCTTGAAGCTATGGATGGACTCAAATATGATGCTAAACTCCAAATGAAGGTTAAATCTGGAAAGTGCCACAAATACCGTGGTATATCGTCGATCAGCTATTAGTGTCCACTCTGTATTTCTAAAAAGTAAACTATTAATCGTATATATAATTAATAGTTATTCAATTTTACCATAATATCAATTATAATTTTTGTAGAATGTTAAATTCTAATGAAACCAAAATAATGAATTAGAAAAATATGTTGAGTTATAGTATTTTGAGTATAGGTTTGTTTTTAAACTTATTAATATTTAGTAATACTCTCAAAAAACGCAAAAAATCATCACATATTTCTTATTTGTAATTTACACAAAATTATATTTCGGCTTCAGATAACTCTCAATTATAATTTTGCCTACAAATAATAATAGATATATATAAATTGCATAATATTTTACTGCAAGTTCTTCTGCTACAGCCCGTGTTCAACTCTTCGCCATTCGCGAAAATTTATATTGCAATTTGGAGTTATTAATTTTATAAACTATGAGTTTCGTTATAGTGAAAAAAGTTTAATTGCAACAAGCTATATGAACAAAATGGTTTCAAGCGTTATTATTTCTTCCATAGTCTCAAATTTTTTATTGCTGGTAGTTTTAACAAAAATATCTTGTTCAATCTTTATGTAATTATAATTATTAGTCCTTAGTCTAGAATAACTTCAATTATTTTGAATATTATTAATTATAGTTAGTTAGTATTTAATCTGTAATTTATGGAGTGGGAGATTTTATGGATTTTCCAACATATTTTTTCTTTGTAAATTTTTATTGCAAATTGTTTAATTATTAGTAGGTGACCTTGACGACTCCAGTGCATTTTTCATGTTTCAAAAATAATCTCCGTGCCGTACGGATTAAATTATGAATTAATCTAAAAAAAAAAGTTTTATATTATATATTTTAAAACATTTTAAATATTTCGTTACATAAATTCCATGTTTCGAACTACCATAAAAATACTCTTAGACTAAATTTCCTTATATACTAATTTCAAGTAATAACAAAAACGTTTACATAGAATTAATAGTTTTTTTCGTCCTTTAAAATTGCTGTACAAAGAATTTAAAAAAATGTTTATAAAGTTTTTTTTTTTTGTAATTCTACTTCATTTGGTTTTTGTGGTTAAAAATTTTTTATTTTTTGTTTCTTGATGTGCATAGCCATAGCATAAGTAAATTAATTTCATGAAAATTTATACGTTTTTTATGATGTACAGAAAAGATATATTTACGTTGAGAGAGGGTGGGTTAATTTTTTTGTAAAACTGTAGTAATTATAGTTTGTTGTAAAAACTTTTCTTTTACTTACTTATTGTATTTAAACATAATTACATTTTGATAGTATGTCTAGTAGACTTGTGGATGGATAAAATGAGTGGTTTGTTTTAACAAACAAACATAAAATTAAATTGTTTTTAAGAGTTGTTTTCTTAATATCCTGGGAAATTTCCCTTTTATTATGTTTTGAAATTGAACAAAGTTATAATTATTAAAAAGTAAAGTTTAAGTAAATCTTATAATTAAAATTTAAATAAAAGGGTTAACTTGTTAATTATATAATCTTTATAATTTTATTTTGTAGACTTTTATAATGAAAATTTACGTGTTCACATCACAATTTGGCCATGACTTTTAGAATATGAAACAAGGTTTTTAAACCAAATTTAAGTTTAAGTGTTGGTTCTAAATTTGGTCCTTAATCTTTATAATATGCCAAAATGAAGAATATGATTTCTGTTCAAAAAAATGATTTTATAGCATTTTCAGCTCAAATTAACGATTTTACAATTCAAATTAACGATTTTACAATTTTAAAAAATGATTTTACAAATTAACAATTATTAATAATAATTACATATATAATTTATTAATAATGATTTGTATTAACTTGAATTGTAAAATCGTTATTTGACCTAAATATGCTATATTATAATTTAACACTAGTAAAAAAATATGTAAAGGTGATTTTAAAAATGGATAAAAAGCTAATAATGAACACATTTCCTGACTTTACTGAAATTGTAAAACTTACTAATTAAATTCATGTTATAGTGTATAAGTGTATCGTAAATCAGTGTACTTTTAATAAAATCAATTGTTAAAATTTGTTTCGACTGGAATATTTTCTATAAGGATTCCGAAAATTTTAATTGTCCAATTTATTAACGTAGATCACCTAAGGGAAATTTATTTCAACTATAATCATAAAAAATTAATACATTTTTCAAAGATAAAAATAACAATTGATTAATAATTAAATCTTTTAAATAATAGTTAAATACTTAAATAAATATTTCTTCTTTAAAGAAAGTTTTTTCATTTATAATAATTTTTAGAAAATTTATTATTTTTATACTCCCAATAGAACATTTAATATAAATTTTTCCATGCATATTTTAATTTTATTAAATACAAATTATAACTATAAATCTTAACAAAACTTATGAATATTATTATCACCTGGTGTACACCTGAGTGTTCGTTCCTCTTACACTTATAGTCTTGAACTTGTATAATACCTCTGAGACAAAAATTAATATTATTAAATAATTTTCTATATACTTATAGAAGAAGAAAACAAAATATATTAAGTAATATTTACTTTTAATATCTTAAATATTAAAAGTTTTAATGAAAAACTTAAATTTTCTACTTATTATATATAGATGTAGAGAAGTTGAAATTCTTGAATAGTTTTGCTGGTATGATACTGCACGTAATTACTTTCTACAAATAGAAATTTGTCTGTTGTAATATTACATATTTGGTGTTGAAAGTTTCATCCCTTGAGTAATTTATCCTTAAGAATAATAATTTTAATACGATTACAATGAAATAATTTAATTAATTTAATATGTCGGGGAATATTTAAGATAATTATTATTATTTATAAATGTTTTAAAGAAAATTTTATGAAAATAATTTGTATTTAACCTTTGTACAAATCATATATTTGAAACGTAAACGACGGATTGGAGTCAGTAATGTCGTTACGTAACAATTCGTTAAATTTGCAAATTATTATTATATTAAATAATAATTACACCCAATTATTACACCTAGTGTTATACGATTTTATATTGAAACCTTGTTAAACTCAAAAAAAATGGTTTTATTAAATCGACTACTGTGTAATACGTGGATTAGGTTAAATTGTGGGGTATTCAAAGTCCTCAGATTTGAACTCTAAAAATAATACATATCGGAGAAAATATGACTATGAAAAATCAGTGTTCACCTTCAGTGATTATGAAGAAATAAATTCCAAATCATTTATTATTCGAGATGAAGTGATACCCGACAAAAAAAAATGTTTCCAGAACGGATATACTTCATAAATTAAACATTTCTGTCCTAAGGATTTGGTTAAAAACTTTTCAATGCTTCTGTAAATCTAATTATATAATAGTTTTGTGCTAAGTTTAAGTTACCCCCAAAGACAAAACTTTTAATTCTTATGAAATCTGTAACGATTTTCCTTTCTTAATTTCAATTCATTAAAATTGTGTAAAAAACAAAAATCTTTCCCAGAAACTTTCCGGGATCAATAAAAAAAGGACATTAAAATAAAAGGAAAAAACTATACAATAGTAAATAATTATTCTTCGCATTATGTCTGACTTTATATAGAGACAACATTAAAACAACAAAATGATGAACTTTTCTTACTAACTCTTATATAAACATTAAATTACATGCTTAAAGGATCTATTATAATGTGTCTCCTGGCATTTTATAGTATTAAATGTTATATTTTATAAAGAATTTTTTTAGTACGCTATTTTTTGTTTTGTTTTGTATTTCCTTATTTTTCCTATATATGTATAGGTAAGAAAGGTCAACGTCATCAATAAGATTTTTTTTTTAGCTTGATTTTTTTTCAAGGAAAACTAATAAGGATTCCACTGCCCTCAAGGTTGAAAGTATTTATTTTTATTTAATTTAAAATATAAAAAAAAAATTAAAGAAAATAAATGGAAAAAGGAAATTAGTGGTCGATATTTTCTGCAACAAAATTACAGGGGTTGATTTCTAATAAGTATTTCCAATTTTATGTTGATAATTTTAAAGACTAAATATTTTGTGGGTCAACAAAAAAAATGATATTTAATGTTTCTAATTAAACGGTAATTGAAGTGTTTAGGGGTTTACAGTATATGTCTTAATCCTATAATTAAGGTAATAATATGTACCAGCAATGAATCTGCCTATGGAAAATTAGGTAACATATCACACACCTCGCAATCATAATTTAATCATACTTTAAACCTCAACTTGAATAAAGAAATCCACGGGACTCCAGTTCGATGGTAAAGTTTCGCATTTGATCAATATCAGTTTATATCGCAGTTAAGGAATTTGCTTTCACGACCGAATCTCAGCATTGGTGACTATATCATTTTCAACGTATTTTTTTCATACATTGTAGATGTTTTGGTTCCTATTTTTGTATAAAGCAGATGTAGTTCCTAAAAAGCGAGAAGAATTTGCACTAAAACATAAAAATGTTTTCTTATTTTTGCGTAGTTCGCTGTATGAAACGGGAGTAGTGATAATCGACAAAGAAAATACTCGCTAACCTACCATCGTAATGTAGTAGCTCTTATTCTGTTCTACAAATAACTACTGCGAAACTGGTTCGAATAGATTATGTGTATTTTGCCAAACTTTAAAACCTTTGTAACGCAATACACGAGTATAGCAACCCAGGCTCAAATTATTAAACGAAACTCGAAACATGTGTTCCCTTTGAATTATACTTTGAACGAGTATAACAGAAATGTGAACCGTTCACTGTTAACACCGGTCCCTTAATCTAATTCATTCCCAAACTTTAACTCCATTCAAAAAAATCATTTTGATCGGATTTTCTTCATATAAATTCCATTCTAATAATAAAGATAGATAAGAAAAAGGTTTTTATTTATGAAGATTTTAATATATTTAACTCCATCTAAAGATTAATTTCTAGTTTTTTAAATCTAAATCCAAAGTTTATCACAAAATTTATACCCTAATAATTTATGTATTTATTTCAAAATTATTTTCAGGCTGAAGCTATTAAAATGGATCTGGAAACAAAAACATATAATCTTGAAGAAATAATCGATAAACCAAATTATAATCAAACAGCTGTTACAATATTATTAGATACATGTCGTCAAATACGTGAAAATACATCACGTGCTGTTACAAGTTTAGATATGGTCGTTTATTTTATGCGTGACAATAAAGCAAATGCAAATGCTTTAATTGGACCTGATATATCCTTAAAGAATGTTCTTAATGTAAGTATACATAATTAAAGCAAATTTTTATTTAATTAATTTTAATTTTTTTTTATGACATATAGAAAACTGAATTATGGGAATCGATACGTTGGCCAGCTACTCTTGGTTTTTTAACAATTTTATTATTACTTTGTACTGTACTTGTTATTGGTGTTGCAAGAAGATCACGTTGTGCTTTAATATTTTTCAGTGTATTTGGTTTATTTGGTGTTATAATTTGTTGGTTTTTAGCTGGTATTTATTTAGCAAGTTCAGTTGCATTAGGTGATTTTTGTATGCGACCTCATGAATTTATGTGCCGACAAGTTGGAATGGTAAGTTTTGTATTTGTTAAATAATTTTTAATTATATTTTATATTCTTTAATTATAATGATATTCGAAACATGAGAAAACTTTAACAAATGTCTAATAAATGATCTTCTGATTAAAAACCTAGGGGTTTCAAGTGGGAGCTAATTAGCAAAATATAAGAAAAGGTTTCAAGGAAAAATTAGGAGCAATTATTATTAAAATGTATTTGTTAAACTTCTTATTACAAAACTGTTTAATTTACATAAATTATTGACAATATTACGTAAATTGAATTTTTCGAAAAGTTCAACTGAATTAGCTCTCTATTTACTGAACTATGCCAGTAACTACTGTTTTTGTACCTCTTACCACCAGTAAATGAATTGTTAATGGAAAATTTTATTTTTATATTTCCTTTTTATTTTTGTAACACAGCCTTCTCACTAACTGTCTTTCTCCTTGCACCAAAGGTTTTCTTTAAAATACCATCATCCATTTTTGTTAATAACCATATAAATTATTAAATTGTTTCTTAAATTGTATCACAATTTCTATAAATAAAAGTAATAAAAAAAAGGATCACCATTCTTTATCCTATGGACATTTAAAATGTTTAATTAATCGATTCTGTTTATTATCTATATTTAATTATTATTAGGAAATATGGCTAACAATTAAAAAAGTCATGGTTAGAATGTAATTCAATTAAAATTGTTTGGTTGATACGTTTTTTACATAGTTATTTTTCACATGAATATTTCAGAGTTTATCTTTTTTTTTTTTTTGATAATTTTCTAGGAAACTTAAATTTTCTATACCTTCTGTGTTTCAGTTACGAAATTTATTAGTATTTTATATAAAGTTTAATATAGAGAGAAAATGGAAAAACTAAATTTTCATATTTATTGCATTTTCAAATTGGTGGATATTTTTATACATGAAAAGTTTATAGACCTTGTTTTCTCTTGAATGGTAGATGAATTTTTCTTTGTTTGAATAATAAATAGAATTTTTTACATTTCAAATGAATGTTACCATATTTTAAATGAGATTTTTAAAGAAAATCAAATTTGCCAAAAGGCATAAAAGTTCTATATAGAAATGAATGATTTGATTTATTTTGATAGCAAGTTTTTTCTGACAAATAAAATGTTGCACATAAATAATAGTAGAAACACTGTCAAAAAACTTATTGTAGTTTCAAAAACTCTTTAAAATTTCATACTTTTATTAATTTCAAATAAACTTTTAATCATTTTATTTAAAATTGTCAAATAAGTAATAATTTAATTTTAGTTACTTTTCTGAATATTTCATTATAAATGCATTTTCTTAATACACTTTTAATTTACAGAGTATAAAAAGTGCGATATTTTATTTTTTGCGAATCTTATTATCTATCAGGTAAAATCAAAAGAACCAACATATTTTCTCCTAACTAAATTATTATATGTTGTAAAGTGTATCCACTTTTTTTGTGGAAAAAAAATTGTTATTAGAAAATCAAAGA